>JAWVWN010006097.1:0-16341 GCA_037367305.1 Phrynocephalus vlangalii | reverse complement strand
CGGGCAATGCCTTGGGGGGAGACCCTCCTCTCAGCCAAGCCTGGCAAAATTCCTTTTTTGGGAGGGGGAGGCAACTCTTAGAACAGGCCCCATGAATAGGAAAAAAGCGCCTCCGTGCCAGTGCTGTGGGAACAGCTGGAAAGGCACACTCAAGGTCTCCCCCCCACCCCACCCCCGGGCCCATTTCCCTTCCCCTTCCCTAAAGGGCTTCCTCTTTACACCCCCACCCTCAACCTGGGGACCAGGAAAAAAAATTTGGTAGCATATTTCGCTCCCTCCTGTGAACAGGGAGGAGGGGGAACCTCACCTTTCCTCCAGTGAGCATAACTTGATATATGTTCTCCTCCTGCTTTTTATTCTCACAACAACCCTCTGAGGTAGGCCAGGCTGATGCTGTGCAAGTCAGCCAAGGGCGTCCAATGGGGGATTGGGTGAGTTGAAGGGTGAGTTCCGGAGGGACTGCAGTGGTGCTCACACGCTCCTGGTTGATGTGGCATACCTGGAGGGGAAGTGACCTTCTATTTCCCCTGACCTTTAGCCAAGAGGCTAAAGGGCACCTGCAGCAGCAGGAGGAAACAGGGAGGCGACAGGGGAAGGCTGTTGGAAGGGGGGAGTGAATGAACTTTGTGATCCCTAAAAAGTTTGCACCCAGTGCAAACGGCCCCATGCCACTGCCATCACTGCCCACGCTATGCCACTGATCCAAGGCAACCAGTCGAGTTCTGCTCTTCCATCTGCTGTGGTCCAGGAGCTCCAAGCTTAACATTCGCAGAGGAAAATGTCTGGAGCAGGAGAGAAAGGAAGGGAGAGGCAGGGGGAAGGAAGGAGAGCCTCGCTGACACCGTTCCAAAATGTGGCCGATTGTGGGAAATGTTCACTTGGCGATCAAGCCGCCCGAGCGTGTTTGCATCAGGAAATCGAAACTGCTAGCAGGAGCTGCCTCTGGTGGAATTCTGCATCTCCCGAGGCCTTAGAAGCAGAGGGAAGGGGGACAGGAGACGTGGTTGCCCAGTTTGCCCGTGAAAAAGAAGCGAAAGTGGCCTCTCCAGAGATGAGTTTGTTGCCAGACCAGGTGATCTCAAACTTTGCGAACATGCCAGATCAAAGGCGGGGAAGGGGCCTCTCCCAAGGGAGGTCTCTCCCTGAGCTGCCTGCTAAGAGCCAAAGCCTCCATGGGAAGGCTCACCCTCTGCCTGGCCTAGGCTTGTGGGGTGGGGGTGGGGGGCAGCCCGCCTCCTCAGGTGGAGGAGCCCAGGAAAGCTCCTGCCAGCCAAAAAGTGCCAGTCTTGGGGGAGGGGGGGGCACAGAAGGCGGTGGTTTCTGCTGAGACAGACCCACACGGCCATCGCTCTGGAGAAGGCTGCTCTCGGTAGGGCAGCCAGATATCAGCTGCTGCATCTTTGCTCTGCCATTCAGTGGGGACAAAAGTGGGGCAAGTGGGGAGAAAAGTGCTACCCCTGCTGCCTGCCCTGCACCTCTGGGGATCAAGGCAAGTGATTCCTGAGGCACCGCCTTCAAAGCTGGCATCTTTGTACAATCAACATCAGGGAGAACATAAGAACATAAGAACAGCCTTGCTGGAACAGGCCACAGCCTCTTCAGTCCAGCATTCTTTCTCACACAGTGGCTCACCATTTGCTTCAGGGTATTCCCAAGCAGATGTCTTCACCTGCTTACAATTCCTCACAAATGGCATTGAGAGATATCCTGCCTCTCTCTCCAACCCGGAGGTTGTCCTTAGGCCTCTGTAATGATAGCCATGGATACCCTTGTTCTCCATGAATTTGTCTAATCCTTTCTTAAAGGCTGACAGCTGTCACCACTTCTTCTGTCCAGTTCTACTGTTTTCACACCAAGAAAGATCCCCTGGCATGTTTTTTATGGCCTCTCCACTCAGGGCCCATGGTGGGTTTACTCAGAACGAAGCCCTGTCTGCTTTAGGGAAGGCCTTTTGTTTGAATTCAGGGACTTGATTCCTCCGCCTTCCAGTCCATCCGCTCTTTCTTCTTCTGCGCATCTCCTTTTCTTATGAGTTTGCCTGCATGATGGGATGTTAATACAAAAACAAATTTAGCAAAAAGGCAAGCATGCCTCCAGCTCAGTGCAAGAGGAGGGACTGCAGGGCTGCCACGAGTTTATGCTTATCTCTGCACCAAGTGATAAAATGTCTACTGCCAGGTGATGGTGTAGCTGGATGGATCGCTCTGTGGTTGAGGGATCTGGCAGGGGTGTATCTAGGGAGGGCAGAAGGGTACATCTGCCCCGGGTGCAGCAATCTGGGGGCGCAGGAGGAGGAAGCCGTGCACTCTCCCACCGCCCAGCAGTTCTAATTTCCTCTAAAGCTTGGTGACGGCATCCCGTCTGCGGCTCCGACACTGCGCGCCAGGCGAGGGGCAGTCTGGGTAGCCTTGGGGGCCAGCTGCATCCTCCCCAGGGCTCTTCTTCCCAAAAGAAGGGAATGAGGAGCAACTTCCGAGTACTTGCTCTGCCTGGAAAACCTGGAGGAAGGCTTGTCACAAGTTGACTTGACAGAACATGGTGAGGGTGAGGATCGCGTTGATGATGAGACGCTAGGCATGTGCGCGCGCGGGATGTGGACTGCGTGTCATTTTTTAAAAAATCCTTGCAGAAGAACACCGGAAGGCCCTCGGACGTTCACCAAGAAATCCTGCAAAGCAAAGGCCCCCCTTGTCTGAATGGAAACCTGGCTGCACATTGGCACAGCAACGACAAACAGCCAGCCGCCTTGACCCCTGGAAACAGCGATGCCACCAGGGGAGAAAGAGGGCCGGACGCTCAGGGAGAAGGTCCCTCACACACACACACATACATACACACCCTGCCTTACCACCTGCTGCCCAAAGGAGTCAGCCCAGCCCCCTCTTGGCACAAAAGACCCACAAGGTGGAGGCTGGAAAACAGCCCAAGTCCTGCTCTTTGACCGTGAGCATCTCAGCAACACCGCTTGCCTGATGCCCTCATCTCAGCACCTTCTGAGGTCCAGCAGGCACCGTTTTTCTCTTGGAAGGAGCAGCCTGCCCTCTGGCGGAAAGAGGAAGGAGCCATCGAGAGAGAGAGAGAACGCTGGAGACCAGGAGCGTAAAATACCACAGTTACTAGGAAACACGAAAGGCTACATTCAAAGCTTAGAACAAGGAGGAGGCATGTTACATCATTCAAGGGCCACACTGAACCTAAGAACAATAAGCAAAGAAATAAAATAAAATAAATGCCTCCTTGAGTGGTGGAAAACTGTAGATGGAAAAACACAAGTAGTACCACAAATTCAGACCGCGTAGCAATGCATAACAACCCATTATAAGCCACGCTGGGCATTTATACACGACCCCTAAACTCCGGGGCAAATGGCTCCCAGCTCTGGAGCTTAAAAATGTTTCCCCACCAGCTCCGGAGTTTACAGATAATTAAATGCGACCCCACTCACCTAAGTGCGACCCAGCGCACTTTTCAGGTACCTGCTCTTGGGAGGTGAAAATTGCTTGATGCGGATGTGCTGGGCTCTCCTCGCTTCTCTTTGTTGTTGTTTTTTGCCTCCCGCCGCTTTAAGAGAAGGAATCAGGAAGTGACGGGGCTCGGAGCAGCTTCCACCGGCACTGGGAGGTAAGCCTTTATTCTTTTGTCCCCTTTTTCCCTCCCTCCCCTCACGCAGACAGGGGTAAGGAAGTGCAGAGGGGTGGGGACAGAGGAACAGCAACGAACCCCCAAGATCTCTGGTCCGAATTTAAGGGGCCAGCGGATCTTAGGGGTCGTGTGAAAAGGCCCATAATAACAGGTAGTGAGGTAAAGCCTGTCTGGAGGTAAAGGTCTCTCGGTCTGTTTGCAGAAAAACAACTGAGATGGGGCCTGCCTGGCCTCCAGTGGGAGGGAGTTCCAGAGGCAGAGAAAGACTTTGAGAAACATATGGCTAGCAATAAATTGAAGTTTATAAAATCATACACGGTGTAGACAAAGAAAATAAGGAAAAACTGTTTTCCCTATCGCACAACACTAGAACTAGGGGGCACTCCATGAAACCCTGGTTTTCATATGACTGGTTTGTGCCATCTATTTTTAAGGGCTAATAGTTGTTTTTGGAAGAAAGTAAAAGGCGGAACTTGACGGAACTCCCTGATTTCATATGATTTTTACATGGGATCTTTCCCAAATCACCATCAAATAACAAATCTCATTCATGGCCAACTATTGCACAAGAATAATCACGTATCCTCCAGCGCATGGCTCGGTAGTGGCGCAAAAACATGGTTCCATCGCACGGAACCATCTGATTTCATATGATTTTTACATTGGATCATGATGAATCCACTATCATATACAGAGCCCATTTCAGCCCACAGATTGCACAACAAAAATCATGGGTCCATCAGCGCATGGCTCCACAGTGGCGCAAAAACATGGTTCCAAGGCACGGAACCACACGGAACGACCTGATTTTTACCCAGGATCAACTCCAAAACACTATAGCATCCTAGGCCCCATCAATACACACAGACTGCACACCCAAAATCAGGCGTCCGTCAGCGCATGGCTCTGCAGTGGCGCAAAAATATGGTTCCAAGGCACGGAACCACACGGAACTCCCTGATTTTTACCCAGGATCAACTACAAAACACTATCACATCCTAGGCCCTATCCATACACACAGACTGCACACCGGAAATCAGGGGTCCGTCAGTGCATGGCCCTGCAGTGGTGCAAAAACATGGTTCCAAGGCACGGAACCACACGGAACTCCCTGAATTTTACCCAGGATCAACTCCAAAACACTATCACATCCTAGGCCCCATCCATACACACAGACTGCACACCCGAAATCAGGCGTCCGTCAGCGCATGGCTCTGCAGTGGCGCAAAAATATGGTTCCAAGGCACGGAACCACATGGAACTACCTGATTTTTACCCAGGATCAACTCCAAAACACTATCACATCCTAGGCCCCATCCATACACACAGACTGCACACCCGAAATCAGGCGTCCGTCGGTGCATGGCTCCACAGCGGCGCAAAAACGGGTCTGGGTAAAAGGCGGAACTTGACAGAACTACCTGATTTTTACCCAGGATCAACTCCAAAACACTATCACATCCTAGGCCCCATCCATACACACAGACTGCACATCCGAAATCAGGCGTCCGTCAGCGCATGGCTCTGCAGTGGCGCAAAAATATGGTTCCAAGGCACGGAACCACACGGAACTACCTGATTTTTACCAAGGATCAACTACAAAACACTATCACATCCTAGGCCCCATCCATACACACAGACTGCACACCCGAAATCAGGCGTCTGTCAGTGCATGGCTCTGCAGTGGCGCAAAAATATGGTTCCAAGGCACGGAACCACACGGAACTACCTGATTTTTACCCAGGATCAACTCCAAAACACTATCACATCCTAGGCCCCATCCATACACACAGACTGCACACCCAAAATCAGGCGTCCGTTAGCGCATGGCTCTGCAGTGGCGCAAAAACATGGTTCCAAGGCACAGAACCACACGGAACTACCTGATTTTTACCCAGGATCAACTCCAAAACACTATCACATCCTAGGCCCCATCCATACACAGAGACTGCACACCCGAAATCAGGCGTCCGTCAGCGCATGGCCCTGCAGTGGCGCAAAAACATGGTTCCAAGGCATGGAACCACACGGAACTACCTGATTTTTACCAGGGATCAACTCCAAAACACTATCACATCCTAGGCCCCATCCATACACACAGACTGCACACCCAAAATCAGGCGTCCGTCAGCGCATGGCTCTGCAGTGGCACAAAAATATGGTTCCAAGACACGGAACCACACGGAACTACATGATTTTTACCCAGGATCAACTACAAAGCACTATCACGTCCTAGGCCCCATCCATACACACACACTGCACACCCGAAATCAGGCGTCTGTCAGTGCATGGCTCTGCAGTGGCGCAAAAATATGGTTCCAAGGCACGGAACCACACGGAACTACCTGATTTTTACCCAGGATCAACTCCAAAACACTATAGCATCCTAGGCCCCATCAATACACACAGACTGCACACCCAAAATCAGGCGTCCGTCAGCGCATGGCTCTGCAGTGGCGCAAAAATATGGTTCCAAGGCACGGAACCACACGGAACTACCTGATTTTTACCCAGGATCAACTACAAAACACTATCACATCCTAGGCCCCATCCATACACACAGACTGCACACCCGAAATCAGGCGTCTGTCAGTGCGTGGCTCTGCAGTGGCGCAAAAATATGGTTCCAAGGCACGGAACCACACGGAACTACCTGATTTTTACCCAGGATCAACTCCAAAACACTATCACATCCTAGGCCCCATCCATACACACAGACTGCACACCCAAAATCAGGCGACCGTTAGTGCATGGCGCTGCAGTGGCGCAAAAATATGGTTCCAAGGCACAGAACCACACGGAACTACCTGATTTTTACCCAGGATCAACTCCAAAACACTATCACATCCTAGGCCCCATCCATACACAGAGACTGCACACCCGAAATCAGGCGTCCGTCAGCGCATGGCCCTGCAGTGGCGCAAAAACATGGTTCCAAGGCATGGAACCACACGGAACTACCTGATTTTTACCAGGGATCAACTCCAAAACACTATCACATCCTAGGCCCCATCCATACACACAGACTGCACACCCAAAATCAGGCGTCCGTCAGCGCATGGCTCTGCAGTGGCACAAAAATATGGTTCCAAGACACGGAACCACACGGAACTACATGATTTTTACCCAGGATCAACTACAAAGCACTATCACGTCCTAGGCCCCATCCATACACACACACTGCACACCCGAAATCAGGCGTCTGTCAGTGCATGGCTCTGCAGTGGCGCAAAAATATGGTTCCAAGGCACGGAACCACACGGAACTACCTGATTTTTACCCAGGATCAACTCCAAAACACTATCACATCCTAGGCCCCATCCATACACACAGACTGCACACCCGAAATCAGGCGTCCGTCAGCGCATGGCTCTGCAGTGGCACAAAAATATGGTTCCAAGGCACGGAACCACACGGAACTCCCTGATTTTTACCCAGGATCAACTCCAAAACACTATCACGTCCTAGGCCCCATCCATACACACAGACTGCACACCCAAAATCAGGCGTCCGTCGGTGCATGGCTCCACAGCGGCGCAAAAACGGGTCTGGGTAAAAGGCGGAACTTGACAGAACTACCTGATTTTTACCCAGGATCAACTCCAAAACACTATCACGTCCTAGGCCCCATCCATACACATAGACTGCACATCCGAAATCTGGCGTCCGTCAGCGCATGCCTCCACAGTGGCGCAAAAACATGGTTCCAAGGCACGGAACCACACGGAACTCCCTGATTTTTACCCAGGATCAACTCCAAAACACTATCACATCCTAGGCCCCATCCATACACACAGACTGCACACCCGAAATCAGGCGTCCGTCAGCGCATGGCTCTGCAGTGGCGCAAAAATATGGTTCCAAGGCACGGAACCACACGGAACTCCCTGATTTTTACCCAGGATCAACTACAAAACACTATCACATCCGAGGCCCCATCCATACACACAGACTGCACACCCGAAATCAGGGGTCCGTCAGCGCATGGCTCCACAGCGGCGCAAAAACGGGTCTGGGTAAAAGGCGGAACTTGACGGAACTCCCTGATTTTTACCCAGGATCAACTCCAAAACACTATCACATCCTAGGCCCCATCCATACACATAGACTGCACATCCGAAATCTGGCGTCCGTCAGCGCATGCCTCCACAGTGGCGCAAAAACATGGTTCCAAGGCACGGAACCACACGGAACTCCCTGATTTTTACCCAGGATCAACTCCAAAACACTATCACATCCTAGGCCCCATCCATACACACAGACTGCACACCTGAAATCAGGCGTCCGTCAGCGCATGGCTCTGCAGTGGCGCAAAAATATGGTTCCAAGGCACGGAACCACACGGAACTACCTGAATTTTACCCAGGATCAACTCCAAAACACTATCACATCCTAGGCCCCATCCATACACACAGACTGCACACCCGAAATCAGGGGTCCGTCGGTGCATGGCTCCACAGCGGCGCAAAAACGGGTCTCGGTAAAAGGCAGACCTTGACAGAACTACCTGATTTTTACCCAGGACCAACTCCAAAACACTATCACATCCTAGGCCCCATCCATACACACAGACTGCACATTCGAAATCAGGCGTCCGTCAGCGCATGGCTCTGCAGTGGCGCAAAAATATGGTTCCAAGGCACGGAACCACACGGAACTACCTGATTTTTACCAGGGATCAACTCCAAACCACTATCACATCCTAGGCCCCATCCATACACACACACTGCACACCCGAAATCAGGCATCTGTCAATGCATGGCTCTGCAGAGGCGCAAAAATATGGTTCCAAGGCACGGAACCACACGGAACTACCTGATTTTTACCCAGGATCAACTCCAAAACACTATCACATCCTAGGCCCCATCCATACACACAGACTGCACACCTGAAATCAGGCGTCCGTCAGGGCATGGCCCTGCAGTGGCGCAAAAACATGGTTCCAAGGCACGGAACCACACGGAACTACCTGATTTTTACCCAGGATCAACTCCAAAACACTATCACATCCTAGGCCTCATCCATACACACAGACTGCACATCCGAAATCAGGCTTCCGTCAGCGCATGGCTCTGCAGTGGCGCAAAAACATGGTTCCTAGGCACAGAACCACACGGAACTACCTGATTTTCACCCAGGATCAACTCCAAAACACTATCACATCCTAGGCCCCATCCATACACAGAGACTGCACACCCGAAATCAGGGGTCCGTCAGCGCATGGCTCTGCAGTGGCGCAAAAACATGGTTCCAAGGCATGGAACCACACGGAACTACCTGATTTTTACCCAGGACCAACTCCAAAACACTATCACATCCTAGGCCCCATCCATACACAAAGACTGCACACCCGAAATCAGGCGTCCGTCAGCACATGCCTCTGCAGTGGCGCAAAAACATGGTTCCAAGGCACGGAACCACACGGAACTCCCTGATTTTTACCCAGGATCAACTACAAAACACTATCATGTCCTAGGCCCCATCCATACAAAAAGACTGCACATCCGAAATCAGGCGTCCGTCAGCGCATGGCCCTGCAGTAGCGCAAAAACATGGTTCCAAGGCACGGAACCACACGGAACTACCTGATTTTTACCCAGGATCAACTCCAAAACACTATCACATCCTAGGCCCCATCCATACACACAGACTGCACACCCGAAATCAGGCGTCCGTCAGTGCATAGCTCTGCAGTGGCGCAAAAATATGGTTCAAGGCACGGAACCACACGGAACTACCTGATTTTTATGCAGGATCAACTCCAAACCACTATCACATCCTAGGAGCCACACTTACACACAGATTGCACACCCAAAATCAGGGGTCCATCAGCGCATGGCTCCGCAGCGGCGCATAAACATGGTTCCAAGGTACGGAACCACACGGAAATGCAGGTTACTTACCTGTAAGTTAAGTTCTTCGAGTGGACCTCTGTGAATACACACAATGGGTCTTCGCGCCTGCGCGCTTGAGTTCCCATTCGTTCCAAGCTTAAGGCTTACAAGCCCCTCCCCTCCGTGCGCATGCTCACCCATCTCCCGCCTTGCTGACTCAGTTCCCCTCTGGTCCGCCGCTGACCCTTTGAGAGTACAACAAGCCATGACGGAGAGAAGTGAAGCGGGTAGGTGGTGTGTATTCACAGAGGTCCACTCGAAGAACTTAACTTACATGTAAGTAACCTGCATTTCTTCTTCGTGGACTCTGTGAATCCACACATAGCGTGACTGGCAAGCTGACTTACCGGTGGAGGATAGTCATGGTAGCACAGTTGTCAAAACTGCTTTGCCAAATGCGGCTGATCTCTGCGTCCTGACATCTAGCTTGTAGTGCCTCAGGAACGTAGATGGTCGAGACCAGGTAGCCGCTTTGCATATGTCTTCCAGGGGCACTCCTTTTAGGAAAGCCGTGGAGGAGGCTACTACTCTTGTAGAGCGTGCCTGAGGCATGACAGGTAGGGAGACATGCGCAGTGGTGTAAGCCATTTTGATAGTTGTAACAATCCATCTGGAGATGGATTGAGGGGATACCTGATGACCTCGAGATGGTGCCGAGGTCCTGATAAAAAGCTTGTGTGTCTTTCTAACAGAAGCTGTTCTGGAAGTATAAAAGAGGAGAGCTCTTTTGACGTCGAGGGAGTGAAGCTTTCTCTCGAGGTGAGTACTTGGGTTTGGGAAGAAGGTCGGTAGAATAAGTGGCTGAGACACGTGGAAGGATGACACTATCTTCGGTAAGAAAGAGATGTCCGGCCGAAGTTCCACTCTGTCATGATGGAATTTGAGGAACTGTGGGTCCGCTCTGAGCGCAGCGAGTTCTGAAGCTCATCTGGCTGATGTGATTGCCACTAGAAAAGCTGTTTTTAAGGTAAGTAAGTACAGAGACGTGGTCGCCATAGGTTCAGGTAGTTAGACAGTTCAGTACCAGGAAGAGAGACCATTGTGGTGTCAGGGCTCTATGTTGTGGACTTAGGTTAGCGATGCCTCGTAGGAACCTCTTAAGTTTAGGATGAATAAACAAGGCTGCCGCCTCCGAATCAGGTGGTTGATGTGCCACTACGGCTGCAGTGTAGACTCTTAAGGTAGATAAGGATAGTCCTCTGTTGAAGAGCAAGAGGAGGAATTCTAGGAGGACCTGAATGTTAGTTGGACTCGAGGGTTGAGAGTTGGCTCGAGTGAAATGTAGGAAGGATGCGCACTTATGTGCATATAGTGTATTTGTAGACTTCTTCCTGGAGCTTGTGTGTGCATCTGTAATTGTTAGCAGATGTACCATGCCGTCAGGTGGAGAGTCAGGACGTCTGGGTATCTGACTTGGCCCTGGTGTTGTGTCAGGAGATCAGGCGTTGATGTCAGCCTGATAGAGTCGATCGCCATTGTTTGTAAGACTTGAAACCATGGCTGTCTTGGCCACCACGGGGCCAGCAGTATGACACGGGCTCCGTGGTGCCTGATCTTCATCAGCATTCTCTGGATGAGTGGTATTGGTGGGAACGCGTAGAGAAGACCCGGGGGCCAGCTGGTGGCAAAGGCATCTCCCTGTGAGTGTTTGCCTATTCCTGCTCTGGAGCAGTACAAGCTGCATTTGGTGTTGGCTTGAGATGCAAATAGATCCATGGTTGGGGTGGCCCACCTGGTGCAGAGGATCTGAAACACTGTCTCTGAGAGGCTCCACTCGTGGTTGTCGTGGGTGAGGCGGCTCAGTTCATCTGCCACCACATTGTTGCATGACGCAATATGTATGGCTATTGGGTGAATGCCCTTGGCTATGCACCATCTCCAAAGTTTGAGGGTGAGGTGCAGTAGAGATTTCGAGTGAGTTCCTCCTTGCTTGTTCAAGTAACAAAGTGCTGTAGTATTGTCTGTTATTACTTGGACCGTCTTGTGTGCAAGGAGGAGTTCGAATGCCTTGAGGGCTTTGAAAATGGCAAGGAGTTCTAGGTAGTTGATATAATGGGCTTGCTCCTTGAGTGTCCACCTGAGATGGATCGAGAGGTGGTTGCAGGTGGCACCCCATCCCGTCGTACTGGCATCTGTGGTTACCTGGATGGACGGGTAACGCTGTGTGAAGGGCCTTCCCGTTCTTAGATCGCGGGAGGACTTCCACCACCTTAGGCTGGTGAGGAGGGCGGAGGTGACTCTGAGCCGTTTGGATGGGTTGTCGCGGTGAGGTCAAAACTGGGCTAGAAGCCATGAGGTCTCATGCGGAGTCTGGCGTGTGGGATGATAGCTGTAGTTGAGGCCATCAGGCCTAGTAAGTGTTGGGCCTGATGTGCAGATACCTTTGTGGAGTCCAGAAAGGGGCCTAGGATGTGATACTGGTTTGGAGCTGCTCCTGGGTAAACATCAGGTAGTTCCATGTGGTTCTGTGCCTTGGAACCATGTTTTTGCGCCACTGGGGAGCAATGCGCTGACGGACCCCTGATTGGGTGTGCAGTCTGTGTGTAAAGGTGGGGCCAAGGATGTGATAGTGTTTTGTAGTTGATCCTGGGTAAAAATCAGGGAGTTCCATCAAGTTCCGCCTTTTACCCGGACCCGTTTTTGCGCCACTGTGGAGCCATGCGCTGACGGACCCCTGATTTCGAGTGTGCAGTCTGTGTGTATGGATGGGGCCTAGGATGTGATAGTGTTTTGGAGTTGATCCTGGGTAAAAATCAGGGAGTTCCGTGTGGTTCTGTGCCTTGGAACCATGTTTTTGCGCCACTGCAGAGCCATGCGCTGACAGACGCCTGATTTCGGATGTGCAGTCTGTGTGTATGGATGGGCCTAGGTTGTGATAGTGTTTTGGAGTTGATCCTGGGTAAAAATCAGGGAGTTCCATCAAGTTCCGCCTTTTACCCGGACCCGTTTTTGCGCCGCTGTGGAGCCATGCACCGACGGACCCCTGATTTCGGGTGTGCAGTCTGTGTGTATGGATGGGGCCTAGGATGTGATAGTGTTTTGGAGTTGATCCTGGGTAAAAATCAGGGAGTTCCGTGTGGTTCCGTGCCTTGGAACCATGTTTTTGCGCCACTGTGGAGGCATGCGCTGACGGACGCCAGATTTCGGATGTGCAGTCTATGTGTATGGATGGGGCCTAGGATGTGATAGTGTTTTGGAGTTGATCCTGGGTAAAAATCAGGGAGTTCCGTGTGGTTCCGTGCCTTGGAACCATGTTTTTGCGCCACTGTGGAGGCATGTGCTGACAGACGCCAGATTTCGGATGTGCAGTCTATGTGTATGGATGGGACCTAGGACGTGATAGTGTTTTGGAGTTGATCCCTGGTAAAAATCAGGTAGTTCCGTGTGGTTCCATGCCTTGGAACCATGTTTTTGCGCCACTGCAGGGCCATGCGCTGACGGACGCCTGATTTCGGGTGTGCAGTCTGTGTGTATGGATGGGGCCTAGGATGTGATAGTGTTTTGGAGTTGATCCTGGGTAAAAATCAGGTAGTTCCGTGTGGTTCTGTGCCTTGGAACCATGTTTTTGCGCCACTGCAGAGCCATGCGCTGACAGACGCCTGATTTCGGATGTGCAGTCTGTGTGTATGGATGGGGCCTAGGATGTGATAGTGTTTTGGAGTTGATCCTGGGTAAAAATCAGGGGGTTCCGTGTGGTTCCGTGCCTTGGAACCATGTTTTTGCGCCACTGTGGAGCCATGCCCTGACGGACGCCTGATTTCAGGTGTGCAGTCTGTGTGTATGGATGGGGCCTAGGATGTGATAGTGTTTTGGAGTTGATCCTGGGTAAAAATCAGGTAGTTCCGTGTGGTTCCGTGCCTTGGAACCATATTTTTGCGCCTCTGCAGAGCCATGCATTGACAGATGCCTGATTTCGGGTGTGCAGTCTGTGTGTATGGATGGGCCTAGGTTGTGATAGTGTTTTGGAGTTGATCCCTGGTAAAAATCAGGGAGTTCCGTCAAGTTCCGCCTTTTACCCAGACCTGTTTTTGCGCCGCTGTGGAGCCATGCGCTGACGGACCCCTGATTTCGAGTGTGCAGTCTGTGTGTATAGATGGGGCCTATGATGTGATAGTGCTTTGGAATTGATCCTGGGTAAAAATCAGGGAGTTCCGTGTGGTTCCGTGCCTTGGAACCATATTTTTGTGCCACTGCAGAGCCATGCGCTGACGGACGCCTGATTTCGGGTGTGCAGTCTGTGTGTATGGATGGGGCCTAGGTTGTGATAGTGTTTTGTAGTTGATCCTGGGTAAAAATCAGGTAGTTCCGTGTGGTTCCGTGCCTTGGAACCATGTTTTTGCAGCACTGCAGAGCCATGCGCTGACGGACGCCTGATTTCGGGTGTGCAGTTTTTGTGTATGGATGGGGCCTAGGATGTGATAGTGTTTTGTAGTTGATCCTGGGTAAAAATCAGGTAGTTCCGTGTGGTTCCGTGCCTTGGAACCATATTTTTGCGCCACTGCAAAGCCATGCGCTGATGGACGCCTGATTTCGGGTGTGCAGTCTGTGTGTATGGATGGGGCCTAGGATGTGATAGTGTTTTGGAGTTGATCCTGGGTAAAAATCAGGGAGTTCCGTCAAGTTCCGCCTTTTACCCAGACCCGTTTTTGCGCCGCTGTGGAGCCATGCGCTGACGGACCCCTGATTTCGAGTGTGCAGTCTGTGTGTGTGGATGGGGCCTAGGATGTGATAGTGTTTTGGAGTTGATCCTGGGTAAAAATCAGGGAGTTCCGTGTGGTTCTGTGCCTTGGAACCATATTTTTGTGCCACTGCAGAACCATGCGCTGACGGACGCCTGATTTCGGGTGTGCAGTCTGTGTGTATGGATGGGGCCTAGGTTGTGATAGTGTTTTGGAGTTGATCCTGGGTAAAAATAAGGGAGTTCCGTGTGGTTCCGTGCCTTGGAACCATGTTTTTGCACTACTGCAGGGCCATGCGCTGACGGACGCCTGATTTCGGGTGTGCATTCTGTGTGTATGGATGGGGCCTAGGATGTGATAGTGGTTTGGAGTTGATCCTGGGTAAAAATCAGGGAGTTTCGTGTGGTTCCGTGCCTTGGAACCATATTTTTGCGCCACTGCAGAGCCATGCGCTGACGGATCCCTGATTTCGGGTGTGCAGTCTGTGTGTATGGATGGGGCCTAGGACGTGATAGTGCTTTGTAGTTGATCCTAGGTAAAAATCAGGTAGTTCCGTGTGGTTCCGTGCCTTGGAACCATGTTTTTGCAGCACTGCAGAGCCATGCGCTGACGGACGCCTGATTTCGGGTGTGCAGTCTTTGTGTATGGATGGGGCCTAGGACGTGATAGTGTTTTGTAGTTGATCCTGAGTAAAAATCAGGTACTTCCGTGTGGTTCCGTGTCTTGGAACCATGTTTTTGCGCCACTGCAGAGCCATGCGCTGACGGACGCCTGATTTCGGATGTGCAGTCTGTGTGTATGGATGGGGCCTAGGATGTGATAGTGTGTTGGAGTTGATCCTGGGTAAAAATAATGTAGTTTCTTGTGGTTCCGTGCCTTGGAACCATGATTTTGCACCACTGCAGGGCCATGCGCTGACGGACGCCTGATTTCGGGTGTGCAATCTGTGTGTATGGATGGGGCCTAGGATGTGATAGTGTTTTGGAGTTGATCCCAGGTAAAAATAATGTAGTTTCTTGTGGTTCCGTGCCTTGGAACCATATTTTTGTGCCACTGCAGAGCCATGCGCTGATGGATCCCTGATTTCGGGTGTGCAGTCTTTGTGTATGGATGGGGCCTAGGACGTGATAGTGTTTTGGAGTTGATCCCGGGTAAAAATCAGGGAGTTCCGTGTGGTTCCATGCCTTGGAACCATGTTTTTGCGCCACTGTGGAGCCATGCGCTGATGGACCCATGATTTTTGTTGTGCAATCTGTGGATTGAAATGGGCTCTATATATGATAGTGGATTCATCATGATCCAATGTAAAAATCATATGAAATCAGATGGTTCCGTGCGATGGAACCATGTTTTTGCGCCACTGCCGAGCCATGCGCTGGAGGAAACGTGATTATTCTTGTGTAATAGTTGACCATGAATGGGATGTGTGATTTGATGGTGCTTTGGGAAGGATCCCATGTAAAAATCATATGAAATCAGGGAGTTCCGTCAAGTTCCGCCTTTTACCCAGACCCGTTGTTTTTAGTGCTTCTACCTTTATTAATTTTTTGTTTGTTTGTTTTGCACCCTGTTTGTTGTCACCACCCAGGGTGCGTGCTTTGGCACTAATGGGAGTGAAATATAAATGGAAGAAATAAATACGAATATTATTTTCCCTGGAAAGCCTCAGAAGCATTTGCAGACGCTTCTGCTGGAAGGAATGGGAAAGAGAGGGTAGGAGGGAAGAAGGGCACATTTTTTTTTAAAAAATCATAACATAATTTATTGGATGTATTCATTTATTAAAAGAATTTTTTAAAAGAATGAACAGAAAAAAGAGGAAAAACAGTGGAGAACTATGCCTGCCCCCCACCTCCAGAAACTGGGGTTAAAAAGAAAACAGCAGCAGAGTTTGGTTGGGTGGGGATGAATGAGGAGAGCTGCCTGATGCGTTTCGCTGTAAAAAGTTGAATAAGCCTCCAACTGGAAAATTGTTCTTGAGATAAATGCCCGTTAAGCAGTGCTGCTTAATCCTATTTGGGGCTTTGGAAGAGAAACACCGTCGCTGTGTTTCACCATCTTGGGTTCAATCCCAGGTACCCAGCTGATGGTGGACTCAGCCTTCCATCCTTCCGAGGTCGGTAAAA
>JAWVWN010006096.1:0-15221 GCA_037367305.1 Phrynocephalus vlangalii | reverse complement strand
CTTATTTTGAATGCTTAGAAAAAAAGCATTATAGCATTAATTTTTTTAGTCTACTTAAAATTTCTAATAGAGATAGGGATAGCTTATTAACTACTAAATTTCATAAAACAAGACACACACGTGAGATGCACCCTTTTCCTCTGTTAAAACTTACTTCCAAACCAAATCTTTTTAAGATTACAGAAACCAGAATCAATTCTTGTTTTCTACTTGTCATGGTTCTATTGAACAAAGCTTTTGAGCAGTGGACAAATTAGATGCATTCTTTTGCTTAAATTTTCATATACTTTATATAGAAAGATTTTTAAAATATTCTTCAGAACAACTCCAATACAAAAATTACAAGACAAGGTGTTTCTACGGTATATTCTGTTAAAAACATTTTGTATATAAGGAATATGTTAGGTTGAAGGCAAGGAATTTTTCTGGGCTATATGTGATGCCAAAAACCATTGAATATGAAGAACGTGATAAGGAGAGCCGAATGATGCACTTAGTATATATATAGCTAAAAAGTTTATAAAAGAGATGCTAAGCGTGTTTGTTGTATGTAAACCAAAACGCCTTTGTTTGTAAGGAATTTGTAAAGTTCAGCAGAACTATGCATTTTGTTCTGGTCTATGTGAAGTTAAAATCCTTTTAAATAGAGAATCTGAAAAGTTCAGCAGTTCCACAACCAATTTGTAATCTACTTAAATGTCTTAGAGAGAAAGCTTATTCCACAAATTTATTGTGGAACTGCTGAAATTTTCATAAGCAAATGGATGCATATAATTTGTCAACTGCTCAAAAGCTTTGTTTAATAAAATTATGAGAAATAGATAACAAGACTTGATTCTGCTTTCTGTAATGTTAAAAAGTTTTGTGTGGAAGTAAGTTGAACAGAGAAGAAGGATGCATGTCACGTGTGTGTCCTGTTTCAGTATAAGGACAAAAGAATATGATATGTAAAGGACATCAAGTGTTTCCATAATTAATAAGCTGTCTCTTTAAGAAATATAAAACCCGAACCCGAACCCGAACCCGAACACTAACACTAACCCGAACCCTAACCCGAACCCAATTCAGAACCCTAACCTGAACCCAAACCCGAAACCGAAACTGAACCTGAAAAGGAACCCTAACACTAACCCGAACCAGAACCGTAATCCTAACTTTAATCCTAACGCGAACACTACCCTGAACCTGAACCTGAACCAAAACCCAAACCCAAACCCAAACCCAAACCCTAACCTGAACCCGAACCCGAACATGAACCTGAATCCTAACCCTAGTCCTAAAGTGAACCCTAAAGCGAACACTACCCCGAACGTGAACCCAAACACTCACCAGAACCCAAACCCAAACCCAAACGCAAAACCTAACCCTAACCCTAACCGTAACCCTAACATGAACCCGAACCCGAATCCGAACCCGAACACGAACCCAAACCCAAATCCAAACTCAAACCCGAACCAGAACCAGAACCCAAACCCAAACCAGAACGAGAACCAGAACCCAAACCCAAACCCTAACTCGAACCCGGACCCGGACCCGGACCCTAACCCTAAACCAAAACCAAACCCAAACTCAAATCCAAACCTGAACCCGAACCCGAACCCTAACCCTAACCCAAACCCGAATCCTAACCCTTAAAACGCGAACCTGAACTCGAACCTGAACCCGAAACCGACACCGAAACCGAAAACCAAACCCAAACCCTTTTAATATAAATAATCTGAAAAGTTCAGCAGTTCCACAAACAATTTGTAGTCTACTTATATTTCTTATAGATAAAGCTTATTCCACAAATTTATTGTGGAACTGCTGAAATTTTCATAAGCAAATGGATGCATATAATTTGTCAACTGCTCAAAAGCTTTGTTTAATAAAATTATGACAAATAGATAACAAGACTTGATTCTGCTTTCTGTAATGTTAAAAAGTTTTGTGTGGAAGTAAGTTGAACAGAGAAGAAGGATGCATGTCTCGTGTGTGTCCTGTTTCAGTATAAGGACAAAAGAATATGATATGTAAAGGACATCAAGTGTTTCCATAATTAATAAGCTGTCTCTTTAAGAAATATAAAAGCCGAACCCGAACCCGAACCCGAACACTAACACTAACCCGAACCCGAACCCGAACCCAAATCCGAACCCAATTAAGAACCCTAACCTGAACCCAAACCCGAAACCGAAACTGAACGTGAAAAGTAACCCTAACACTAACCCGAACCAGAACCGTAATCCTAACTTTAATCCTAACGCGAACACTACCCTGAACCTAAACCTGAACCAGAACCCAAACCCAAACCCAAACCCAACCCCTAACCTGAACCCGAACCCGAACATGAACCTGAATCCTAACCCTAATCCTAAAGTGAACCCTAAAGCAAACACTACCCCGAACGTGAACCCACCTAAACCGACACCTAAACCGAAACCGAAAACCAAACCCAAACCCTTTTAATATAAATAATCTGAAAAGTTCAGCAGTTCCACAAACAATTTGTAGTCTACTTATATTTCTTATAGATAAAGCTTATTAATTACAGACACACTTGATGTGCATGATTTCTATCATACTTTTGACAAAAAATCCCTAACTTTACATAAACTACTTGTCTTCTACATATTATATTCCTTATATTGAATGCTTAGAAAGAAAGCATTATAGCATTACATTTTGTAGTCTACTTATATTTCTCATAGAGATAGGGATAGCTTATTAACTACATGAATCATGAAACAAGACACACACGTGAGATGCATCCTTCTCTGTTCAACTTACTTCCACACAAATCTTTTTAAGATTACAGAAACCAGAATCAATTCTTGTTTTCTACTTGTCATGGTTCTATTGAACAAAGCTTTTGAGGAGTAGACAAATTAGATGCATTCTTTTGCTTAAATTTTCATATACTTTATATAGAAAGATTTTTAAAATATTCTTCAGAACAACTCCAATACAAAAATTACAAGACAAGGTGTTTCTACGGTATATTCTGTTAAAAACATTTTGTATATAAGGAATATGTTAGGTTGAAGGCAAGGAATTTTTCTGGGCTATATGTGATGCCAAAAACCATTGAATATGAAGAACGTGATAAGGAGAGCCGAATGATGCACTTAATATATATATAGCTAAAAAGTTTATAAAAGAGATGCTAAGCGTGTTTGTTGTATGTAAACCAAAACGCCTTTGTTTGTAAGGAATTTGTAAAGTTCAGCAGAACTATGCATTTTGTTCTGGTGTATGTGAAGTTAAAATCCTTTTAAATAGAGAATCTGAAAAGTTCAGCAGTTCCACAACCAATTTGTAGTCTACTTAAATTTCTTAGAGAGAAAGCTTATTCCACAAATTTATTGTGGAACTGCTGAAATTTTCATAAGCAAATGGATGCATATAATTTGTCAACTGCTCAAAAGCTTTGTTTAATAAAATTATGAGAAATAGATAACAAGACTTGATTCTGCTTTCTGTAATGTTAAAAAGTTTTGTGTGGAAGTAAGTTGAACAGAGAAGAAGGATGCATGTCACGTGTGTGTCCTGTTTCAGTATAAGGAGAAAAGAATATGATATGTAAAGGACATCAAGTGTTTCCATAATTAATAAGCTGTCTCTTTAAGAAATATAAAACCCGAACCCGAACCCGAACCCGAACACTAACACTAACCCGAACCCTAACCCGAACCCAATTCAGAACCCTAACCTGAACCCAAACCCGAAACCGAAACTGAACCTGAAAAGGAACCCTAACACTAACCCGAACCAGAACCGTAATCCTAACTTTAATCCTAACGCGAACACTACCCTGAACCTGAACCTGAACCAAAACCCAAACCCGAACCCAAACCCAAACCCTAACCTGAACCCGAACCCGAACATGAACCTGAATCCTAACCCTAGTCCTAAAGTGAACCCTAAAGCGAACACTACCCCGAACGTGAACCCAAACACTCACCAGAACCCAAACCCAAACCCAAACGCAAAACCTAACCCTAACCCTAACCGTAACCCTAACATGAACCCGAACCCGAATCCGAACCCGAACACGAACCCAAACCCAAATCCAAACTCAAACCCGAACGAGAACCAGAACCCAAACCCAAACCAGAACGAGAACCAGAACCCAAACCCAAACCCTAACTCGAACCCGGACCCGGACCCGGACCCTAACCCTAAACCAAAACCAAACCCAAACTCAAATCCAAACCTGAACCCGAACCCGAACTAACCCAAACCCGAATCCTAACCCTTAAAACGCGAACCTGAACTCGAACCTGAACCCGAAACCGACACCGAAACCGAAAACCAAACCCAAACCCTTTTAATATAAATAATCTGAAAAGTTCAGCAGTTCCACAAACAATTTGTAGTCTACTTATATTTCTTATAGATAAAGCTTATTCCACAAATTTATTGTGGAACTGCTGAAATTTTCATAAGCAAATGGATGCATATAATTTGTCAACTGCTCAAAAGCTTTGTTTAATAAAATTATGAGAAATAGATAACAAGACTTGATTCTGCTTTCTGTAATGTTAAAAAGTTTTGTGTGGAAGTAAGTTGAACAGAGAAGAAGGATGCATGTCTCGTGTGTGTCCTGTTTCAGTATAAGGACAAAAGAATATGATATGTAAAGGACATCAAGTGTTTCCATAATTAATAAGCTGTCTCTTTAAGAAATATAAAAGCCGAACCCGAACCCGAACCCGAACACTAACACTAACCCGAACCCGAACCCGAACCCAAATCCGAACCCAATTAAGAACCCTAACCTAAACCCAAACCCGAAACCGAAACTGAACGTGAAAAGTAACCCTAACACTAACCCGAACCAGAACCGTAATCCTAACTTTAATCCTAACGCGAACACTACCCTGAACCTAAACCTGAACCAGAACCCAAACCCAAACCCAAACCCAAACCCTAACCTGAACCCGAACCCGAACATGAACCTGAATCCTAACCCTAATCCTAAAGTGAACCCTAAAGCAAACACTACCCCGAACGTGAACCCACCTAAACCGACACCTAAACCGAAACCGAAAACCAAACCCAAACCCTTTTAATATAAATAATCTGAAAAGTTCAGCAGTTCCACAAACAATTTGTAGTCTACTTATATTTCTTATAGATAAAGCTTATTAATTACAGACACACTTGATGTGCATGATTTCTATCATACTTTTGACAAAAAATCCCTAACTTTACATAAACTACTTGTCTTCTACATATTATATTCCTTATATTGAATGCTTAGAAAGAAAGCATTATAGCATTACATTTTGTAGTCTACTTATATTTCTCATAGAGATAGGGATAGCTTATTAACTACATGAATCATGAAACAAGACACACACGTGAGATGCATCCTTCTCTGTTCAACTTACTTCCACACAAATCTTTTTAAGATTACAGAAACCAGAATCAATTCTTGTTTTCTACTTGTCATGGTTCTATTGAACAAAGCTTTTGAGCAGTGGACTGCAGAGAATCTGAAAAGTTCAGCAGTTCCACAACCAATTTGTAGTCTACTTATATTTCTTATAGAGAAAGCTTATTCCACAAATTTATTGTGGAACTGCTGAAATTTTCATAAGCAAATGGATGCATATAATTTGTCAACTGCTCAAAAGCTTTGTTTAATAAAATTATGAGAAATAGATAACAAGACGATTCTGCTTTCTGTAATGTTAAAAAGTTTTGTGTGGAAGTAAGTTGAACAGAGAAGAAGGATGCATGTCACGTGTGTGTCCTGTTTCAGTATAAGGACAAAAGAATATGATATGTAAAGGACATCAAGTGTTTCCATAATTAATAAGCTGTCTCTTTAAGAAATATAAAACCCGAACCCGAACCCGAACCCAAACACTAACACTAACCCGAACCCTAACCCGAACCCAATTCAGAACCCTAACCTGAACCCAAACCCGAAACCGAAACTGAATCTGAAAAGGAACCCTAACACTAACCCGAACCAGAACCGTAATCCTAACTTTAATCCTAACGCGAACACTACCCTGAACCTGAACCTGAACCAGAACCCAAACCCAAACCCAAACCCTAACCTGAACCCGAACCCGAACATGAACCTGAATCCTAACCCTAGTCCTAAAGTGAACCCTAAAGCGAACACTACCCCGAACGTGAACCCAAACACTCACCAGAACCCAAACCCAAACCCAAACGCAAAACCTAACCCTAACCCTAACCGTAACCCTAACATGAACCCGAACCCGAATCCGAACCCGAACACGAACCCAAACCCAAATCCAAACTCAAACCCGAACCAGAACCAGAACCCAAACCCAAACCAAAACGAGAACCAGAACCCAAACCCAAACCAGAACGAGAACCAGAACCCAAACCCAAACCCTAACCTGAACCCGAACCCGAACATGAACCTGAATCCTAACCCTAATCCTAAAGTGAACCCTAAAGCGAACACTACCCCGAACGTGAACCCAAACTCACCAGAACCCAAACCCAAACCCAAACGCAAAACCTAACCTTAACCCTAACCGTAACCCTAACATGAACCCGAACCCGAATCCGAACCCGAACACGAACCCAAACCCAAATCCAAACTCAAACCCGAACCAGAACCAGAACCCGAACACTAACACTAACCCGAACCCTAACCCGAACCCAATTCAGAACCCTAATCTGAACCCAAACCCGAAACCGAAACTGAATCTGAAAAGGAACCCTAACACTAACCTGAACCAGAACCGTAATCCTAACTTTAATCCTAATGCGAACACTACCCTGAACCTGAACCTGAACCAAACCCCAAACCCAAACCCAAACCCTAACCCTAACCTGAACCCGAACCCGAACATGAACCTGATTCCTAACCCTAGTCCTAAAGTGAACCCTAAAGCGAACACTACCCCGAACGTGAACCCAAACACTCACCAGAACCCAAACCCAAACCCAAACGCAAAACTTAACCCTAACCCTAACCGTAACCCTAACACGAACCCGAACCCGAATCCGAACCCGAACACGAACCCAAACCCAAATCCAAACTCAAACCCGAACCAGAACCAGAACCCAAACCCAAACCAAAACGAGAACCAGAACCCAAACCCAAACCCTAACTCGAACCCGGACCCGGACCCGGACCCTAACCCTAACCCTAAACCAAAACCAAACCCAAATCCAAACCTGAACCCGAACCCGAACCCGAACCCGAACCCGAACCCGAACCCTAACCCAAACCCGAATCGTAACCCTTAAAACGCGAACCTGAACTCGAACCTGAACCCGAAACCTAAACCGAAACCGAAAACCAAACCCAAACCCTTTTAATATAAATAATCTGAAAAGTTCAGCAGTTCCACAAACAATTTGTAGTCTACTTATATTTCTTATAGATAAAGCTTATTAATTACAGACACACTTGATGTGCATGATTTCTCTCATCATACTTTTGACAAAAAATCCCTAACTTTACTTAAACTGTTTGTCTTCTACATATTATATTCCTTATATTGAATGCTTAGAAAGAAAGCATTATAGCATTACATATTGTAGTCTACTTATATTTCTCATAGAGATAGGGATAGCATATTTACATGAATCATGAAACAAGACACACACGTGAGATGCATCCTTCTCTGTTCAACTTACTTCCACACAAATCTTTTTAATATTACAGAAACCAGAATCAATTCTTGTTTTCTACTTGTCATGGTTCTATTGAACAAAGCTTTTGAGCAGTAGACAAATTAGATGCATTCTTTTGCTTAAATTTTCATATACTTTATATACAAAGATTTTTTAAAATATTCAGAACAACAATATAAAAATTACAAGACAAGGTGTTTCTCGGGTATATTCTGTTAAAAACATTTTGTATATAAGGAATATGTTAGGTTGAAGGCAAGGAATTTTTCTGGGCTATATGTGATGCCAAAAACCATTGAATATGAAGAACGTGATAAGGAGAGCCGAATGATGCTAGTATGTATATAGCTAAAAAGTTCATAAAAGATATGCTAAGCGTGTTTGTTGTATGTAAACCAAAACGCCTTTGTTTGTAAGGATTTTGTAAAGTTCAGCAGAACTAGGAATTTTGTTCTGGTGTATGTGAAGTTAAAATCCTTTTAAATAGAGAATCTGAAAAGTTCAGCAGTTCCACAACCAATTTGTAGTCTACTTATATTTCTTAGAGAGAAAGCTTATTCCACAAATTTATTGTGGAACTGCTGAAATTTTCATAAGCAAATGGATGCATATAATTTGTCAACTGCTCAAAAGCTTTGTTTAATAAAATTATGAGAAATAGATAACAAGAATTGATTCTGCTTTCTGTAATGTTAAAAAGTTTTGTGTGGAAGTAAGTTGAACAGAGAAGAAGGATGCATGTCACGTGTGTGTCCTGTTTCAGTATAAGGACAAAAGAATATGATATGTAAAGGACATCAAGTGTTTCCATAATTAATAAGCTGTCTCTTTAAGAAATATAAAAGCCGAACCCGAAACCGAACCCGAACACTAACACTAACCCGAACCCGAACCCGAACCCAAATCCGAACCCAATTCAGAACCCTAACCTGAACCCAAACCCGAAACCGAAACTGAACCTGAAAAGGAACCCTAACACTAACCCGAACCAGAACCGTAATCCTAACTTTAATCCTAACGCGAACACTACCCTGAACCTGAACCTGAACCAGAACCCAAACCCAAACCCAAACCCAAACCCTAAACTGAACCCGAACCCGAACATGAACCTGAATCCTAACCCTAATCCTAAAGTGAACCCTAAAGCGAACACTACCCCGAACGTGAACCCAAACACTCACCAGAACCCAAACCCAAACCCAAACGCAAAACCTAACCCTAACCCTAACCGTAACCCTAACATGAACCCGAACCCGAATCCGAACGCGAACACGAACCCAAACCCAAATCCAAACTCAAACCCGAACCAGAACCAGAACCCAAACCCAAACCAGAACGAGAACCAGAACCCAAACCCAAACCCTAACTCGAACCCGGACCCGGACCCGGACCCGGACCCTAACCCTAAACCAAAACCAAACCCAAACTCAAATCCAAACCTGAACCCGAACCCGAACTCGAACCCGAACCCGAACCCTAACCCTAACCCAAACCCGAATCCTAACCCTTAAAACGTGAACCTGAACTCGAACCTGAACCCGAAACCAACACCGAAACCGAAAACCAAACCCAAACCCTTTTAATATAAATAATCTGAAAAGTTCAGCAGTTCCACAAACAATTTGTAGTCTACTTATATTTCTTATAGATAAAGCTTATTAATTACAGACACACTTGATGTGGATGATTTCTATCATACTTTTGACAAAAAATCCCTAACTTTACATAAACTACTTGTCTTCTACATATTATATTGCTTATATTGAATGCTTAGAAAGAAAGCATTATAGCATTACATTTTGTATTCTACTTATATTTCTCATAGAGATAGGGATAGCTTAATAACTACATGAATCATGAAACAAGACACACACGTGAGATGCATCCTTCTTTCAACTTACTTCCACACAAATCTTTTTAAGATTACAGAAACCAGAATCAGTTCTTGTTTTCTACTTGTCATGGTTCTATTGAACAAAGCTTTTGAGCAGTGGACAAATTAGATGCATTCTTTTGCTTAAATTTTCATATACTTTATATACAAAGATTTTTAAAATATTCTTCAGAACAACTCCAATACAAAAATTACAAGACAAGGTGTTTCTAC
This sequence comes from Phrynocephalus vlangalii, assembly GCA_037367305.1. Taxonomy (NCBI): domain Eukaryota; kingdom Metazoa; phylum Chordata; class Lepidosauria; order Squamata; family Agamidae; genus Phrynocephalus; species Phrynocephalus vlangalii. Next base: position 5,497 of record JAWVWN010006096.1, on the reverse strand, counting down.
GGTATATTCTGTTAAAAACATTTTGTATATAAGGAATATGTTAGGTTGAAGGCAAGGAATTTTTCTGGGCTATATGTGATGCCAAAAACCATTGAATATGAAGAACGTGTTAAGGAGAGCCGAATGATGCACTTAGTATATATATAGCTAAAAAGTTTATAAAAGAGATGCTAAGCGTGTTTGTTGTATGTAAACCAAAACGCCTTTGTTTGTAAGGAATTTGTAAAGTTCAGCAGAACTATGCATTTTGTTCTGGTGTATGTGAAGTTTTAAATAGAGAATCTGAAAAGTTCAGCAGTTCCACAACCAATTTGTAGTCTACTTATATTTCTTAGAGAGAAAGCTTATTCCACAAATTTATTGTGGAACTGCTGAAATTTTCATAAGCAAATGGATGCATATAATTTGTGAACTGCTCAAAAGCTTTGTTTAATAAAATTATGAGAAATAGATAACAAGACTTGATTCTGCTTTCTGTAATGTTAAAAAGTTTTGTGTGGAAGTAAGTTGAACAGAGAAGAAGGATGCATGTCACGTGTGTGTCCTGTTTCAGTATGACAAAAGAATATGATATGTAAAGGACATCAAGTGTTTCCATAATTAATAAGCTGTCTCTTTAAGAAATATAAAACCCGAACCCGAACCCGAACCCGAACACTAACACTAACCCGAACCCGAACCCGAACCCAATTCAGAACCCTAACCTGAACCCAAACCCGAAACCGAAACTGAACCTGAAAAGGAACCCTAACACTAACCCGAACCAGAACCGTAATCCTAACTTTAATCCTAACGCGAACACTACCCTGAACCTGAACCTGAACCAAAACCCAAACCCAAACCCAAACCCAAACCCTAACCTGAACCCGAACCCGAACATGAACCTGAATCCTAACCCTAGTCCTAAAGTGAACCCTAAAGCGAACACTACCCCGAACGTGAACCCAAACACTCACCAGAACCCAAACCCAAACCCAAACGCAAAACCTAACCCTAACCCTAACCGTAACCCTAACATGAACCCGAACCCGAATCCGAACCCGAACACGAACCCAAACCCAAACCCAAATCCAAACTCAAACCCGAACCAGAACCAGAACCCAAACCCAAACCAAAACGAGAACCAGAACCCAAACCCAAACCCTAACTCGAACCCGGACCCGGACCCGGACCCTAACCCTAAACCAAAACCAAACCCAAACTCAAATCCAAACCTGAACCCGAACCCGAACCCGAACCCGAACCCGAACCCGAACCCGAACCCTAACCCAAACCCGAATCCTAACCCTTAAAACGCGAACCTGAACTCGAACCTGAACCCGAAACCGACACCGAAACCGAAAACCAAACCCAAACCCTTTTAATATAAATAATCTGAAAAGTTCAGCAGTTCCACAAACAATTTGTAGTCTACTTATATTTCTTATAGATAAAGCTTATTAATTACAGACACACTTGATGTGCATGATTTCTCTCATCATACTTTTGACAAAAAATCCCTAACTTTACATAAACTACTTGTCTTCTACATATTATATTCCTTATATTGAATGCTTAGAAAGAAAGCATTATAGCATTACATTTTGTAGTCTACTTATATTTCTCATAGAGATAGGGATAGCTTATTAACTACATGAATCATGAAACAAGACACACACGTGAGATGCATCCTTCTCTGTTCAACTTACTTCCACACAAATCTTTTTAAGATTACAGAAACCAGAATCAATTCTTGTTTTCTACTTGTCATGGTTCTATTGAACAAAGCTTTTGAGCAGTGGACAAATTAGATGCATTCTTTTGCTTAAATTTTCATATACTTTATATACAAAGATTTTTAAATTATTCTTCAGAACAACTCCAATACAAAAATTACAAGACAAGGTGTTTCTACCGTATATTCTATTAAAAACATTTTGTATATAAGGAATATGTTAGGTTGAAGGCAAGGAATTTTTCTGGGCTATATGTGATGCCAAAAACCATTGAATATGAAGAACGTGATAAGGAGAGCCGAATGATGCACTTAGTATATATATAGCTAAAAAGTTTATAAAAGAGATGCTAAGCGTGTTTGTCGTATGTAAACCAAAACGCCTTTGTTTGTAAGGAATTTGTAAAGTTCAGCAGAACTATGCATTTTGTTCTGGTGTATGTGAAGTTAAAATCCTTTTAAATAGAGAATCTGAAAAGTTCAGCAGTTCCACAACCAATTTGTAGTCTACTTATATTTCTTATAGAGAAAGCTTATTCCACAAATTTATTGTGGAACTGCTGAAATTTTCATAAGCAAATGGATGCATATAATTTGTCAACTGCTCAAAAGCTTTGTTTAATAAAATTATGAGAAATAGATAACAAGACTTGATTCTGCTTTCTGTAATGTTAAAAAGTTTTGTGTGGAAGTAAGTTGAACAGAGAAGAAGGATGCATGTCACGTGTGTGTCCTGTTTCATTGTAAGGACAAAAGAATATGATATGTAAAGGACATCAAGTGTTTCCATAATTAATAAGCTGTCTCTTTAAGAAATATAAAACCCGAACCCGAACCCGAACCCGAACACTAACACTAACCCGAACCCTAACCCGAACCCAATTCAGAACCCTAACCTGAACCCAAACCCGAAACCGAAACTGAACCTGAAAAGGAACCCTAACACTAACCCGAACCAGAACCGTAATCCTAACTTTAATCCTAACGCGAACACTACCCTGAACCTGAACCTGAACCAAAACCCAAACCCAAACCCAAACCCAAACCCTAACCTGAACCCGAACCCGAACATGAACCTGAATCCTAACCCTAGTCCTAAAGTGAACCCTAAAGCGAACACTACCCCGAACGTGAACCCAAACACTCACCAGAACCCAAACCCAAACCCAAACCCAAACCCAAACGCAAAACCTAACCCTAACCCTAACCGTAACCCTAACATGAACCCGAACCCGAATCCGAACCCGAACACAAACCCAAACCCAAATCCAAACTCAAACCCGAACCAGAACCAGAACCCAAACCCAAACCAAAACGAGAACCAGAACCCAAACCCAAACCCTAACTCGAACCCGGACCCGGACCCGGACCCTAACCCTAAACCAAAACCAAACCCAAACTCAAATCCAAACCTGAACCCGAACCCGAACCCGAACCCTAACCCTAACCCAAACCCGAATCCTAACCCTTAAAACGCGAACCTGAACTCGAACCTGAACCCGAAACCGACACCGAAACCTAAAACCAAACCCAAACCCTTTTAATATAAATAATCTGAAAAGTTCAGCAGTTCCACGAACAATTTGTAGTCTACTTATATTTCTTATAGATAAAGCTTATTAATTACAGACACACTTGATGTGCATGATTTCTCTCATCATACTTTTGACAAAAAATCCCTAACTTTACTTAAACTGTTTGTCTTCTACATATTATATTCCTTATATTGAATGCTTAGAAAGAAAGCATTATAGCATTACATTTTGTAGTCTACTTATATTTCTCATAGAGATAGGGATAGCATATTTACATGAATCATGAAACAAGACACACACGTGAGATGCATCCTTCTCTGTTCAACTTACTTCCACACAAATCTTTTTAATATTACAGAAACCAGAATCAATTCTTGTTTTCTACTTGTCATGGTTCTATTGAACAAAGCTTTTGAGCAGTAGACAAATTAGATGCATTCTTTTGCTTAAATTTTCATATACTTTATATACAAAGATTTTTAAAATATTCAGAACAAAAATATAAAAATTACAAGACAAGGTGTTTCTCGGGTATATTCTGTTAAAAACATTTTGTATATAAGGAATATGTTAGGTTGAAGGCAAGGAATTTTTCTGGGCTATATGTGATGCCAAAAACCATTGAATATGAAGAACGTGATAAGGAGAGCCGAATGATGCACTTAGTATATATATAGCTAAAAAGTTTATAAAAGAGATGCTAAGCGTGTTTGTTGTATGTAAACCAAAACGCCTTTGTTTGTAAGGAATTTGTAAAGTTCAGCAGAACTAGGCATTTTGTTCTGGTGTATGTGAAGTTAAAATCCTTTTAAATAGAGAATCTGAAAAGTTCAGCAGTTCCACAACCAATTTGTAGTCTACTTATATTTCTTAGAGAGAAAGCTTATTCCACAAATTTATTGTGGAACTGCTGAAATTTTCATAAGCAAATGGATGCATATAATTTGTCAACAGCTCAAAAGCTTTGTTTAATAAAATTATGAGAAATAGATAACAAGAATTGATTCTGCTTTCTGTAATGTTAAAAAGTTTTGTGTGGAAGTAAGTTGAACAGAGAAGAAGGATGCATGTCACGTGTGTGTCCTGTTTCAGTATAAGGACAAAAGAATATGATATGTAAAGGACATCAAGTGTTTCCATAATTAATAAGCTGTCTCTTTAAGAAATAAAAAGCCGAACCCGAAACCGAACCCGAAACACTAACACTAACCCGAACCCGAACCCGAACCCAAATCCGAACCCAATTCAGAACCCTAACCTGAACCCAAACCCGAAACCGAAACTGAACCTGAAAAGGAACCCTAACACTAACCCGAACCAGAACCGTAATCCTAACTTAATCTAACGCGAACACTACCTGAACCTGAACCTGAACCAGAACCCAAACCAAACCCAAACCCAACCCTAACCTGAACCGAACCGAACATGAACCTGAATCCTAACCCTAATCCTAAAGTGAACCCTAAGCGAACACTACCCCGAAGTGAACCCAAACATCACAGAACCCAAAACCCAAACCCAACGCAAAACCTAACCCTAACCCTACCGTAACCTAACATGAACCGAACCCGAATCGAACGCGAACACTAACACAAACCCAAATACAAACTACAACCCGAACCAGAACCAGAACCCAAACCCAAACCAGAACGAGAACCAGAAACCAAACCCAAACACTAACTCGAACCGGACCTGGCCCCGGACCTAACTAAACCAAACCAAACCCAAACTCAAACCAAACCTGAACCCGACCCGAACTCGAACCCGAACCCGAACCCAACCCTAACCCAAACCATCCAAACCTTAAAACGTGAACCGAACTGAACCTGAACCGAAACCAACACCGAAACCGAAAACCAACCCAAACCCTTTTAATATAAATAATCTGAAAAAGTTCAGCAGTTCCACAACAATTTGTATTCTTATATTTCTTAAATAAAGTTTTAATAAGACAATTGTTGGATGATTTTTCATACTTTTGAAAAATCCCTAATACTTAACTACTTGCTTCTACAATTATATTCCTTATATTGAATGTTAAAAAAAAGCTTTTGCTTACATTTTGTAGTCTACTTATATTTCTATGAAATAGGGATCCTTAATAACTACATGAATCTGAAACAAACACACCGTGAGATCCCATCCTTCTTTAAACTTATTCCAAAAATCTTTTTAAATTACAGAAACCAGAATCATTCTTGTTTTCTCTTGTCAGGTTCTATTAACAAAGCTTTTGAGCAGTGGAAAA